>CM038670.1:655120092-655137592 GCA_021605145.1 Aegilops bicornis
TCGTTGCTAAGTGCTACAAGATCTAGTGCACTGGAACTCGTGGTTATGGACCCGAATCCTTTAGTATGGAACATTGTTTTTTCCAAGTAAAAACCCCTAGTATATGAAAGAATGGAAAGGTGCTTTCGTTCTTGTGGAATAAGAAGCCCTCGTACCTTAATGGAAAATCGTAATTTTGTGTTAGGTATTTGACCAAATAGGATCATCCAGTTCCTACAGAACCTATCACTAAAATACCCGATAGGGCTAAGCGGAACGAAAAGGGTTTTCCATGAGATGGTAAATGAAAACGATTAGTCCCACACGAGGTTTGGGAATAAGTGATTGTCTGATAATGAGCAAGGAATATACGTCTTTTTGCTAAAGAGGATCTATTAAACTCATAATTCATTAGATCCTTGTTATCAATGCCAACTAGGTATCATAAGTAAATGGATCCCGGTTGTTCAATCCTTTGATAACCAAGGTCATTCTTTGCTAAAGAGAAATGATCACTATGAGTCGACTCAATAGAATTGGATCCATTCCAAATAGCGAGAATTAGGATTCTTGATCCCTCTCAATCTCTCTTCGATTCGAGGATCCAAAGAGGTGTTTTCATAGTCATCTCCGAATATTTGCCATCTCGGAATATTATCGATTTCATTTTTCTATGATATGTCTTTCTATATGAAAATTGGTTATTTATGATGTACGATGATCCCTGGTAAGCATCCATGGCTGAATGGTTAAAGCGCCCAACTCATAATTGGTAAATTTGCGGGTTCAATTCTGCTTTGGATGCACACCTAACGGGAACATTCCATAAGTCTATTGGAACTGGCTCTCTATCCATGGAATCTCATCCATCATCCATACATAACGAATTGGTATGGTATATTCATACCATAACATAAGGACAATAAGAACTCGAATTCTTATCGATATTGGAACTCAGAGCATAGGAGGGAAAGTCGATTTATGGATGGAATCAAATACGCAGTATTTACGTAAAAAGTCTTCGTTTATTGGGAAAGAATCAATATACTTTTAATGTCGAATCAGGATTCACTAAGACAGAAATAAAGCATTGGGTCGAACTCTTCTTTGGTGTTAAGGTGGTAGCTGTGAATAGCCATCGACTACACGAAAAGGTAGAAGAATAGGACCTATTCGGGCCATACAATGCATTACGCATTTATGATTATTATCCTTCAACCGGGTTATTCTATTCCACTTCTAGATAGAGAAAAAAACTAAAGGAGAATACTTAATAATACGGCGAAACATTTATACAAAACACCTATCCCGAGCACACGCAAGGGAATCGTAGACAGGAAAGTGAAATCCAATCCACGAAATAATTTGATCCATGGACAACACCGTTGTGGTAAAGGTCGTAATTCCAGAGGAATCATTACCGCAAGGCATAGAGGGGGAGGTCATAAGCGCCTATACCGTAAAATAGATTTTCGACGGAATCAAAAAGACATATCTGGTAGAATCGTAACCAAAGAATACGACCCTAATAGAAAACCATAAAGTTGTCTCAAACACTAACGGGATGGTGAGAGGAGATATATTTAACATCCCATAGGGGCTATAATTGGAGATACTATTGTTTCGGTACAAAAGTTCCTATATCAATGGGAAATGCCCTACCTTTGAGTGCGGTTTGAACTATTGATTTACGTAATTGGAAGTAACCGATTAGGTTTACGATTTAAACCTAGAAATCAATCATTGATCCAATTTTACTACCTCTACGGATAGACCTCAACAGTAAAACTGTTGAGTAACGGGCAAGTGATTGAGTTCAAGAGTTCCTCATAGAAAATTATTGGCTCTAGAGAGATGGTAATATGGAGAAGACTAAATTGTTTGAAGAACGCACTTAACCGGAAGCTGCACTTTTTTCAAAGAGAGGAGGACGGGTTATTCACATTTTATTTGATGGCCAGAGGCAAATTGAAAGCTAAGAAGTGGTAATTAAGACCCCCGGGGGAAAATAGGGATGTCTCCTACGTTACCCATAATATGTGGAAGTATCAACGTAATTTCATAGAGTCATTCGATCTGAATGCTACATGAAGAACATAAGCCAGATGACGGAACACAGAGACCTAGGATGTAGAAGATCATAAGATGAGCGATTCGGCAGATTTGGATTCCTTTCCTATATATCCACTCATGTGGTACTTCATCATATGATTCATATAAGATCCATCTGTCTAGAGATCGTCATATACATCTAGAAAGCCGTATGCTTTGGAAGAAGCTTGTACAGTTTGGGAAGGGGTTTTTTGAGAGAAAAGAAGAATCTACTTCAACCGATATGCCCTTAGGCACGGCCATGCATAACATAGAAATCACACGTGGAAGGGGTGGGCAATTAGCTAGAGCAGCAGGTGTTGTAGCAAAACTCATTGCAAAAGAGGGTAAATCGGCCACTTTAAGATTACCATCTGGGGAGGTCCGTTTAGTATCCCAAAACTGCTTAGCAACAGTCGGACAAGTGGGTAATGTTGGGGTGAACCAAAAAAGTTTGGGTAGAGCCGGATCTAAGTGTTGGCTAGGTAAACGCCCGGCTCGTAGTAAGAGGGGTAGTTATGAACCCTGTGGACCACCCCCATGGGGGCGGTGAAGGGAAAGCTCCCATTGGTAGAAAAAAACCCACAACCCCTTGGGGTTATCCTGCGCTTGGAAGAAGAACTAGGAAAAGGAAAAAATATAGCGATAGTTTTATTCTTCGTCGCCGTAAGTAAATACGTAACTAGGAATATGGAAAATTGCATGTTTGGAATTTGCAATAATGCGATGGGCGAACGACGGGAATTGAACCCGCGCATGGTGGATTCACAATCCACTGCCTTGATCCACTTGGCTACATCCGCCCCTTATCCAGCTAAAGGATTATTAGTTTTGAGGATTATTTAGTCCCTAATACTTCAATTCCCCTTATAAGGGGTAGCCCTTATCCACTTGGCTACTTCCACTCTCAACGTATGGGGTTTAGAGATATGCTGCTACAGAAATGGTCTACAAGAACTGTTGCAAATGTTCCATTCCAGACTATTGGCAACAAGTGTCTCAGGGCTTCAGGAAGTTCTTGAGAGGGTGGAAGGCAAATGATGCTACTAACAATAGAAGAAGTAAATCCAATCCCTGCTTTAGCCTTGCTGCTTATTCCCTCAAGTCACCTTAACATGCTTCTTTCTTTCCTTCACTATGCAGATACAAAACTAGGTTGCGGACACATAAAGCCACTGATACTATTGGTCAGAAGTATGATTTGACAAAAACTACTACTTTAGCAGCTATGCGAAATGGAAGTTTCCTTCTTCTTGCTTGTTTGGCCGTCCGAAAGCAGAATCTGATATCGGGAGAAAGCAGTTCTCGAGCGATGGATACCGATCGATCTCGGTTATTTTCATTGATCTGGCCTATCTCCATAGCGCCACCCAGAGGGAATTCACTCAGCTGGGCCGCATCCATCTGGTTGGCATGAGAAAGAAGGCAATTCCTTCCTTGGGCCAGATCTCCGTTCCGGGATGGAAGAAAGAAATGATGGTTTGGATGAGCAATTGGGAAACACACACGGGTCATGGATGGCTACCGATGTGAGATGCATGCATTTCGGATAGAATGTCACACTGCTCGAGTGCCCGGGGCGATAGATATATGGATATATAGAAGGAAGGGAACATCGCTCATGCAGCTCTCTCTCCTAATCCACTTTCTTATTGCAAAGGCTCCAACAGAGCAAAGTTGTACAAAAAGAAGTATGCATATGGTCGGTCCCCTTCGAAAGGCAATGGAAAGCAAGGGTCCCACTAGCATTGAGGAAGGAAGCGATGAGACCAGTTCAGCCATAACCTTGAATGAATTTATATAAGCCAGGATCTTGTACTGCACGGAGACTCTCTAGTGATGCTCCCTACCCCTCCGCCTAGGGTAATAAGTCGGAGTGATAAGCTTAAGCTAATAGCACATAGAGAGCTAATACCATATCCCGCTGGCTCCGCCTTTAGCTGACCCAGCCGGACTTACCCTTCAAGCGTTCAAGAATAAGCATGGGAGTCGAATAGAGATGGCACTTGGAAACTACTGGCATTTCAGGTTTCACATTGTATGTAATGAAATCATCGATAGGGCTCGCCTCAAGAGAGGATGCCGCGCTTAATAGAAAATTGTTTAGTTTAGGCATTTAGCTTAGCTTAAAATAGATATGTAACATGATGTACTTACACATGCAACCACTCCGTCTTCTAGACCGGGGTCATAATTGAACCCACAACAAACCTCGATGATGTGACTTCTCCACCCTCTAGGCAATTCAAAACTGGTCCCATTAGCTCGAATTTACTAATGTTAGAAAGGAAGACGAAGGTGCCAAAACAAAGCATTTGTTTCAAGCGCTGTCATGTCCTATAGCTTCAAAGTCTCCAAAATCTTGATCGAGAAGAGTAAGCATTGCCTGGTGAGGAAGAGCGGAAGCATAGGTTTTTGGATCCTAGCGAAGGAGTTTCAAGCACGGATTATGCTTCTAAAGAGCACTATTTGGCTTGGCCCCTTCCTGCCAAAGATTTGAGATAACTAAAGCGACTCGCTGTCAAAACTGGTGGAGCCAACGCCAAAGAGGAAATGTGTAGATAGTAGGTGAGCGCCTAGCCCCTTAGTCTTTCGGATCGGAAGATTCATTGGTTTCATCCAAAGGCTTCGTCTCGTCTTCCTCAAATTGTTGATCGAGGATCAAAGACATTGCTAGAGCAGACGCCTACGAACAGGAGTTCTTGTACCTGCTAGAACGGCATCTGCTCGAACTATTGTTTCTTAGAAAAGAAAATATGAACTCACAATGTGCAATGTAAATGTACCCACCGATTGAGAAACCACCATAGTTGGATGATTGCTCGCGCTAGTAAGACAACTTTGACTCTTCTTGATCTTGATCCGGTGATCGGTCACACCCTCTTTAGAGGTTCTAGGCCCCGCCTATTGAGTCATCTACCACGTAAAACAAAGTCTCGTGATGATCCCGGTACAAAAGGTTCGTCAGCCCGCATTCAGAGACTTACGCCTCGCACTCATATCCATGAAGATATTCTCTCGCTTTCTAGCTGTACCCTTCTTCACACCCACCACGGAGGTTAGAGATTTCCCGTTATCAACATTGTCCAGGCAGGAATCTATTTTTAGAATGCTCAGAGCCAACCAAACAGTTTGCTATGTCCCTCGAGAAAATCAAAACTTCATTGGAAATTCAGGACCAACTTAGGAAGGCACGGACTCATACTTTGTAAGGTCGAAGTCCACACATAAGAAAATAACTAGTGCCTAGGAATACCCCTTCTTCACCAAAGGGTGCGGTTAACTAACCCAATTCACCGGATCGACGCTATGTCATACATTTAGCTAAGACGTTATACTCTTTTGATTGAATTATAAGAGAATTCAATCCCTAATTGGGCGTACCTTCGCTGACATCGAAACGCCGCTTGAAGCCCCTACGGAGGCGGGTTTGTAAGAGAAATAAGAGGTGAATTAGCGCAGTTAAGAACTTCCTAAGGGCTACCACGGTGGCCACCTCAAATAATGGATCAATTGGAGCTTATTTGTTAAAGCCACCACCACAGTATCACAGATCCAACTTGGTTCAACGAATATAAAAAAGAATTTCAAGGGATAAATATTAATGGCCGTGATCGCCGTGTAATTTGCTAATCAAAATTCAACATTTAAGTGCATTTCAGTAGCTTGAAAACGAAGTCATTGCTACTGGCTTCACTATTTTAGAGATTACTCTGGGCAGAATCCACCGACTTCAATAGCCAATTACACTATTTTATGATCTCTATGGTCTCTTCCCATAGATATAGATAGGAGCTTATGCCCTCAAAAAAAATACACTAGTTTCTTAAATTAAAAATAAAAAAGATTTTTTTCTTACGTCGAGAAATATTTGTTTTTCAAGATAAACAATGTCCGTTAGGCACCTAATCTTTATGTCATAATAGACCCGAACACTTGCCTCGGATTGACTTCAATATATAATTGCTCCAGTGAATAACTAAAAAAAAATAGAAGGATGGTAGATAGTAAAGAAAAGAACTAATCACAATATCTATCTTTCAAAATCTATCTTTCAAAATATATATCTTTCAAAGATTCACTAAAAATACAGTTGGCGGGTCTCTTTGTATGTCTTGTCCGGAAAGAGGAGGACTTAATGATTATTCGTTCGCCGGAACCAGAAGTAAAATTGTTGTGGATAGGGATCCTCAGAAAACATCTTTTGAGGAATGGGCCAGACCCGCCATTTCTCAAGAACACTAGCTAAGGACCCCGACATTACCACTTGGATCTGGAGCCTACATGCTGATGCTCACGATTTCGATAGTCATACCGGTGGTTTGGAGGAGATTTCTCGAAAAGTCTTTAGTGCTCATTTCGGCAACTTTCCATTATCTTTCTTTGGTTGAGTGGCATGTACTTTCATGGCGCCTGCTTTTCCAATTATGAAGCATGGCTAAGTGACCCTACTCACATTGGACCCAAAGGTTTCGTAGTTTGGCCTATAGTAGCGCAAGAAATATTGAATGGTGATGTAGGCGGGGTTTCCGAGGAATCCAAATAACCTCTGGTTTTTCCAGCTTTGGCGAGCATCCGGAATAACAAGTGAATTACAACTCTATTGTACTGCAATTGGTGCATTGATATTTGCAGCGTTAATGCTTTTTGCTGGTTGGTTCCATTATCACAAAGCCGCTCCCAAATTGGCCTGGTTCCAAGATGTAGAATCCATGTTGAATCACCACTTAGCGGGATTATTAGGACTTGGGTCTCTTTCTTGGGCGGGGCACCAAATTCATGTATCTTTACCAATTAACCAATTTCTTGACGCTGGGGTGGATCCTAAAGAGATACCACTTCCTCATGAATTTATCTTGAGTCGGGACCTTTTGGCTCAACTTTATCCTAGTTTTGCCGAAGGAGCAACCCCTTTTTTCACTTTAAATTGGTCCAAATACGCAGAATTTCTGACTTTTCACGGAGGACTAGATCCAGTAACCGGTGGTCTCTGGCTGACCGATATTGCGCACCATCATTTAGCTATTGCTATTCTTTTCCTAATAGCAGGTTATATGTATAGGACCAATTGGGGTATTGGCCATGGACTTAAAGATATTTTGGAGGCTCACAAGGGCCCATTTACATGACAAGGCCATAAGGGTCTTTATGAAATCTTAACAACGTCATGGCATGCTCAATTATCTCTTAACCTAGCTATGCTAGGCTCTACAACCATTGTTGTAGCTCATCATATGTATTCTATGCCTCCCTATCCATACCTAGCTACTGACTATGGTACACAACTTTCCTTGTTCACACACCACATGTGGATTGGCGGATTTTTAATAGTCGGTGCTGCTGCACATGCATCAATTTTTATGGTAAGAGACTATGATCCAACTACTCGATACAACGATCTATTAGATCGCGTCCTTAGACACCGCGATGCAATCATATCCCACCTTAACTGGGTATGTATATTTCTAGGTTTTCACAGTTTTGGCTTGTACATTCATAATGATAAGATGATTGCTTTATGCCGTCCAAAAGATATGTTTTCGATATCGCCATACATTTACAACCTATCTTTGCTCAATGGGTACAAAATATCCATGCTATCGCTACCGGGCGTAATGACCTCCCGGTGCAACAACAAGTACTAGCTTAACGTGGGGAGGCGGCGAGTTAGTAGCGAGGTGGCAAAGTGGCTTTGTTACCTATTCCATTAGGAACCGCAGATTTTTTAGTTCATCACATTCATGCATCTACCATACATGTGACTGTATTAATACTTTTGAAAGGTGTTTTATTTGCTCGGAGTTCCCATTTGATACCCGATAAAGAAAATCTAGGTTTTCGCTTTCCTTGCGATGGGCCTGGCCGAGGGGGAACATGTCAAGTATCCGCCTAGGATCATGTTTTCTTAGGTTTATTCTAGATGTACAATGCAATTTCGGTAGTCATTTTCCATTTCAGTTGGAAAATGCAGTCGGATGTTTGGGGTACTATAAGTGATCAAGGGGTGGTAACTCATATTACAGGGGGAAACTTTGCACATAGTTCCATTACGATTAATGGGTGGCTTCGAGATTTCTTGTGGGCACAGGCATCGCAAGTCATTCAGTCTTATGGTTCTTCATTATCTGCATATGGTCTTTTTTTCTTAGATGCTCATTTTGTCTGGGCCTTCAGTTTAATGTTATTATTCAACGGCCGTGGTTATTGGCAAGAACTCATTGAATCTATCGTTTGGGCTCATAACAAATTAAAAGTTGCTCCTGCTACTCAGCCTAGAGCATTGAGCATTATACAAGGACGCGCTGTAGGAGTAACCCATTACCTTCTGGGTGGAATTGCCACGACATGGGCAATCTTCTTAGCGATAATTATTGCGATGGGATAGTGGCTAGGAGGATTTGAAAGGCATTATGGAATTAAGATTTCCTGTGTTTAGCCAAGGCTTAGCTCAGACCCCACTACTCTTCAGATTTGGTTTGGTATTGCTACATCACATGATTTGAAAGTCATGATGATATTATCAAGAACGTCTTTATCGTAACATTTTGCTTCTCACTTTGGGCAATTAGCAATAATCTTTCTATGGACGTCCGAAATCTGTTTCATGTAGCTTGGCAAGGAAATTTTGAATCATGGATACAGGATCCTTTACACGTAAGACCTATTGCTCATGCGATTTGGGATCCTCATTTTGGTCAACCTGTGGAAGCCTTTACTCGAGGAGGTGCTGCTGGTCCGATGAATATTGCTTATTTTGGAGTTTACGGTGGTGGTATACAATAGGATTACGCACCAATGAGGATCTTTATCTGGAGCTCTTTTTCTATTATTTCTTTCACGCTGTCCTTAATAGCGGGTTGGTTAAATCTACAACCCAAATGGAAACCAAGCCTTTCGTGGTTCAAAAACGCGAATCTCGTCTCAATCATCATTTGTCGACTTTTCGGGGTAAGTTCTTTGGCTTGGACAGGACATTTAGTTCATGTTGCTATTCCCGGATCCCGGGGGGAGTACGTTCGATGGAATAATTTCTTAGATGTATTACCCTATCCCTGTGGGGTTGGGACCCCTTTTGATGGGTCAATGGAATCTTTTGCCCAAAACCCAGATTCGAGTAATCATTTATTTGGTACCGCTCAAGGAGCGGAACCGCCATTCTAACTCTTCTTGGGGATTCCATCCACAAACACAAAGTTTGTGGCTGACCGATATGGCTCACCATCATTTAGCTATTGCATTTATTTTTCTCATTGCGGTCACATGTATCGAACTAACTTCGAATTGGGCACGATATTAAAGATCTTTTAGAAGCGCATACTCCTGGGGTAGATTAGAGGCGTGGGCATAAGGGCCTTTATGACACAATCAACAATTCGATTCATTTTCAGTTAGGTCTTGCTCTAGCTTCTTTAGGGGTTATTACTTCCTTAGTAGCTCAACATATGTACTCTTTACCTCCTTATGCATTCATAGCACAAGACTTTACTACTCAAGCTGCTTTATATACTCATCACCAATATATTGCAGGGTTCATCATGACAGGGGCTTTTGCTCATGGAGCTATTTTTTTCATTAGGGATTACAATCCGGAACAGAATGAGGATATTGTATTGGCAAGAATGTTAGACCATAAAGAAGCTATCATATCTCATTTAAGTTGGGCTAGCCTCTTTCTAGGATTCCATACCTTGGGCCTTTATGTTCATAACGACGTCATGCTTGCTTTTGGTACTCTAGAAAAGCAAATCTTGATCGAACCTATATTTGCCCAATGGATACAATCTGCTCATGGCAAGACGACATATGGGTTCGATATACTCTTATCTTCAATCGAATGGCCCCGCTTTCAATGCGGGTCGAAGCCTATGGTTGCCGGATGGTTGAATGCTGTTAATGAGAATAGTAATTCGCTTTTCTTAACAATAGGACCTGGGGATTTCTTGGTTCATCATGCTATTGCTCTAGGTTTGCATACAACTACATTGATTTTAGTAAAGGGCGCTTTAGATGCACGCGGTTCCAAATTAATGCCAGATAAAAAGGATTTTGGATATAGTTTTCCTTGTGACCTCAAAAAAATTCCGTCCCATACGCTTTATTGCTTATACACATCTTGAGTATAGTTTTGCCCCATACGCTTCTCTATACCCTACTGACTTCAATTCGAATAAGCAATGGTTTATCCAAACTTCAAAAATAAAAATCTATTTTTTAATTTGTTTGTGAGAAAGCGTGAAGAGAGCCAAGAGACTTTAATTTTGGATTTCAACAATAAGAAATAAGAAAGAATTTTACGAATTATGTACAGGGCATTTATTTAATTAGCCAATAAATTGGCTACGTCTTTTCAATATAAATTATTGCAATATTCAAATTGCAATATCAATGAATTACAAATACAAAAATTCTTTTAAGTGAAAAAGAATACTATGCAATAATCTACTAAAAAATGGATATTCTCAAATAATACTAAGAAAATAGTATTGATTTCTATTTATTTTAATATGTGCGCCTTTGTTTAGAGGATTCTATGTCTAATTATTCAAAAGTCTAATTATTCAATAAATTAGATTGATTGATACGAGTGGATTTCCTATTACGATGGATGGAAGAAAGAATGGATAGTCCAATAGCGGCTTCAGCAGCCGCAAGGCCTATAACAAAAATTGCTAAAATATCTCATTTTAATTGGCGACTATCAAATAGATCGAGAAAATGTTACGAGATTTAGATTAATTGAATTCAGTATAAGTTCAAGACATATTAGAGCTCTAACCATGTTTCGGCTTGTGATCAATCCATAGATACCAATCGAAAATAAATAGACACTCAAAAAAAGTACATGCTCAAACATTATTAACTAACTCCTTATTAATCTCGATTCATTTCAATATGATGGCAAGAATTGAACCGATTCAATTAATTACAATAGAACAATTACACAACAAAAGAGAAAATAAAGGAGGTATTTGTTGGCAGTAGATGGATTTTACTAAATCAAAATTGTGATTCTTTAGTTATTTATTTTAGATTTGCAATTCTTATAATTTGTACTTTTTCTAAGTTTTCTTATTGACGAGCCATAGTAATTGCACCTATTAAAGAAACTAGAAGAATTATGGAAATGAGTTCAAACGGAAGATAAAAATCGGTTGCTAAATGAATTCCAATTTGTTGAACATTATTTATGAGACCCTATTCTACTATTTGGTTTGATCTTGTAGTCCAAAGAATTCCATACCACGACGTATCTGGGATAGTAGTCATTAGTGAAAAAACAATAGTTATACAAACGAGTGAAGTGAACCCATCTCCAATAGTCCAATAATTCTTATCTTTAGACCATTCTGAGCCATTTACGAACATTAAAGCGAATATGATCAAGACATTTATGGCTCCCACATAAATAAGAAGTTGTGCGACAGCTACAAAGTAGGAATTTAATAAAAAATAGAATAAGTATATACAAACAAGAACTAATCCAGCTAAAAGGCAGAATAAATGGGGTTGGTAAGTAATACTACTCCTAGACCCCCTAGTAGAAGAACAAATCCCCCAAATAGCATAAGAATCTCATGTATTGGTCCAGGTAAATCCATTATGGATAAAAAGAAATTAATAGTATAAATTTTTTCATGAACTGACTAAAACTAAAGGATTCAAGGAAGGAAAAAAGGATTAGGGTATTTTTTTGTGTATAAACTGTATAGTTATAAATTATATTATATCACGAAAATCTAGTCTGATTTAAAATAAGAAATAATTTCCAATAAGCAGTAGTTTTTCCTTTTTCTTTATAGTTGAATTTTAAAGTTTAATAAAGAATTATTAGATTTTTATAACAAAAAGACAAAATCAAAGTTTAGTAATCAGTAATCGTTCTTGAATTCAAGATTTTTCTTTGTTTATTTTACTTTCGCATTTAATTCCTAATTGTTTGAATTGTGTAATCTCCCATTATGGAGATTGGTAACCGACTTAAAGCAATTTGATTGTAATTCAATTCATGACGATCATAGGTAGAAAGTTCATATTCTTCAGTCATTGATAAACAGCTTGTTGGACAATACTCAACACAATTGCCACAAAATATACAAACTCCGAAATCAATACTATAATTAAGCAATTGTTTTCTTTTAATATCCTTTTCAAATCTCCAATCCACAACGGGTAAATCTATCGGACATACGCGAACACATACTTCACAAGCAATACATTTATCAAATTCAAAGTGGATTCGCCTCGGAAACGCCTCTGGTGTAATTGATTTTTCATAAGGGTAGTGAATCGTTATAGGTAAATGATTTGTGTGGGATAAGGTAGTTATGAAACTTTGACCTATGTACCTTGTAGCACGTATTGTTTGTTGACCATAACTCATGAACCCGATTACCATAGGGAACATATTCATTCTAAATATCTATGAAAAAGATATGTTTCTTTCTCTTGTTTGAGAGAGCTTTGTGTTGAAAATATTCTTACTATTATTGTATTATCTTATTTATAGTGAAACAAGTTGAGAAGAGGTTGTTAATAAGAGATTGCACTGGGAAATAGGTAAAAGAAATTTCCATCCAAGATTTAATAACTGATCCATTCTCATCCTCGGTAAAGTCCATCTTATTGTGATAGAAATGAAGAGAAATAAATAAGCTTTAGTTAATGTAATAAATATACCCATTGTCATTTCCAAAATTCCAACTGCTTTATTCATTTGGAAAAAATCAAAAAAGGATATATAGGGAATAGATAAATTCCACCCGCCCAAGTAGAGAACTGTTACAAACAAAGAACAAACTAATAAATTTAGGTAAGAAACAAGATAAAATAAACCATATTTGATACCGGAATATTCAGTTTGGTAACCTGCTACTAATTCTTCCTCCGCTACGGTAAATCAAAGGGTAATCTTTCACATTACGCCAAAGAAGAAATAAAAAACCAGAAAACCTATAGGTCGACGCCAAATATTCCATCCAAAAACCCGTATTTTGGTGTGCTTCAACTATATCAACTGTACTTGAACTGTTAGATAATCATAGTCGATGATAACATCACAGTTCCCACCGCTATTTCAAAACCGTACATGAAACCTTAGCTTCATACGGCTTCTCTATGATCATAAAAAGGAAAGGACTGTTTTTTTCCTAGCCACAGGCGTAGATAGAACTAGATAAAATAAAATAGATTTGAAAGTCCTAAATTAGACCAAAGGAACTCCGCCTCGCTAGAATAAGAAAAAGCGCTCCGAATTGATCTCATCCTTTATAATATAATGAAAATTTTCTTTGTTCAGTAATAACTTAATCTTGGAATAAAACACTTGTTACTTGTTATAGGAATTCAATTAATAAATGGAAAGAGTTGGGTATTAGTTCAAGACTCTGGAATGTGTAAAAGACGAATCTCTTAACCATCCCAGCGTTTACCGTAGGCACGATAACTGGTACACCAGAGGTGCGTCCTTCCCGGTCCTCTCGTACTAGGGAAAGGTCCTCTCAATGCTCTAGCGCCCACACCGGATATGGACCGAACTGTCTCACGACGTTCTGAACCCAGCTCACGTACCACATTAATGGGCGAATAGCCCAACCCTTGGAACCACCTACAGCTCCAGGTGGCGAAGAGCCGACATCGAGGTGCCAAACCTTCCCGTCGATGTGGACTCTTGGGGAAGATCAACCTGTTATCCCTAGAGTAACTTTTATCCGCTGAGCGACGGCCCTTCCACTCGGCACCGTCGGATCACTAAGACCGACTTTTGTCTCTGCTCGACGGGTGAGTCTTGCAGTCAAGCTCCCTTCTGCCTTTGCACTCGAGGACCAATGTCCGTCTGGCCCGAGGAAACCTTTGCACGCCTCCGTTACCTTTTGGGAGGCCTACACCCCATAGAAACTGTCTACACTGAGACTGTCCCTTGGCCTGGTCCGACACAAGGTTAGAATCCGAGCTCTTCCAGAGTGGTATCTCATCGATGGCTCGGGCCCCCCGGAAGGGGCCTTCTTCGCCTTCCACCTAAGCTGCGCAGAAAGGCCCAAAGCCAATCCCAGGAACAAAGAAAGCTTCATAGGGTCTTTCTGTCTAGGTGCAGGTAGTTCGCATCTTCACAGACATGTCTATTTCATCGAGCCTCTCTCTGAGACAGTGCCCAGATCGTTACGCCTTCCGTGCGGGTGGAACTTACCCGACAAGGAATTTCGCTACCTTAGGACCGTTATAGTTACGGCCGCCGTTCACCGGGGCTTCGATCGCGGCTTCCTGTCATCAGTTCACCAACTTCCTTGACCTTCAGACCTTTGGGCAAAGGCCAGCCCCATACATGGTCTTACGACTTTGCGCAGACCTGTGTTTTGGTAAACGATCGCGGGCCTGGTCACCGCGGCCCCCTTTTGTGAGGGGGCACCCCTTCTCCCGAAGTTACGAGGCTATTTTGCCGAGTTCCTTAGAGAGAGTTGTCTCTCGCCCCTAGGTATTCTCTATCTACCCACTTGTCGGTTTGAATGCAGGTACCCTTTTGTTGAAGGTCGTTCGAGCTTTTCCTCGGGAGTATGGCATCGATTACATACTTCAGCGCCAGTGGCGCTGGTATGAGCCTCGTGGAGAAGCAATCGCTAGTCCACGGGGCTCATACTTCAGTATTGGCGCTTGGTACTCGGACCTCGGCTCGAGGCATTTTCTCTACCCTTCTTACCCTGAAAAGCAGGGTCACCTTGTGTCCTTAAACCTATAACCATCTTTTCGCTAACCTAGCCTCCTCCGTCCCCTTCGCATCAACAAGGGGTAGTACAGAATATTGACCTGTTGTCCATCGACCACGTCTTTCGCCTGATCTTAGGCCCCGACTCACCCTCCATGGACGAACCTTGCGGAGGAAACCTTGGTTTTCGGGCATTGGATTCTCACCAATGTTTTCTTTACTCAAGCCGACATTCTCGCCACGCTTCGTCGACTTCGCTTATGCGGTTGCTTCCCTCTAAGGCGGAACGCCTTCTACCGATGCATTTTGACATCCCACAGCTTCGCAGATCGCTTAGCCCGTTTCATCTTCAGCGCAAGGGCGCCGATCAGTGAGCTATTACGCACTCTTTAAAGGGTGGCTGCTTCTAGGCAAACCTCTGGCTGTCTTTGCACCCCCACCTCCTTTATGATCGAGCGGTCATTTAGGGGCCTTAGCTGGTGATCCGGGCTATTTCCTCTCGACGATGAAGCTTATCCCCATCGTCTCACTAGCCGACCTTGACCCTGTTATTTTTGGGTCATATCTAGTATTCAGAGTTTGCCTCGATTTGGTACCGCCACAAGCAGCCCGCACCAAACAGTGCTTTACCCCTAGATGTCCAGTCAACTGCTGCGCCTCAACGCATTTTGGGGAGAACCATCTAGCTCTGGGTTCGAGTGGCATTTCACCCCTAACCACAACTCATCTGCTGATTCTTCAACATCAGTCGGTTCAGACCTCTGCTTAGTTTCATCCAAGCTTCATCCTGGTCATGGATAGATCACCCAGGTTCGGGTCCATAAGCAGTGACAATCGCCCTATTAAGACTCGCTTTCGCTACGGCTCCGGTGGGTTCCGTTCCTTAACCAAGCCACTACCTATGAGTCGCGGCTCATTCTTCAACAGCACGCGGTCGAGATCACTTTCCTCCCACCGCTTGGGAGCTCAAAGCATGGTTTCACGCTCTATTTCACTACCCACTGGGGTTCTTTTCACCTTTCCCTCATGGTACTATTTCGCTATCGGTCACCCAGAGTATTTAGCCTTGCAAGGTGGTCCTTGCTGATTCACACGGGATTCCACGTGCCCCATGCTACTCGGGTCGAGCGTAAGCTAGTGATGCTTTTAGCCATCGGACTTTAGCCATCTAGGGCGCTGACACTCAACCGCTTCGCCTAGCAAAGACAACGCTTGTATTGCTCTCCCACAACCCCGTTTTCACGGTTTAGGCTGCTCCGTTTCGCTCGCCGCTACTCAGGAAATCGCATTTGCTTTCTCTTCCTCCAGGTACTTAGATGTTTCAGTTCGCCAGTTGGCTCTTGCCTGCTCATGGATTCAGCAGGCAGTTTAAAAGGTTGACTTATTTGGGAATCTCGGATCTATGCTTATTTTCAACTCCTCAAGCATTTCATCGCTTGCTACGCCTCTTCCTCGCCTCTCGGGTGCCTAGGTAGCCACCGCCACCCTTGCCTCAATTGACCCTCGCCATTAACGTTAAGGCTATGCCATCCTAAGGTGCTACTAAATGGAAGGATCTTATCAACGTCCATGAATGTGAAATCATAGATCAAACTGCCGAATTGGCAAAATTCGGTGCTATCGCTATCATAGTATCCGATAAGTTCACGGGCTGGAGATAAGCGGACTCGAACCGCTGACATCCGCCACAGGGTAAACCACCGCCTCTTAGGCCTCCTCGACGGGTTCTAACATAGAAGCCAACGATAGACAATAACTCCCTAACACAGCTTACAACTTTCATCGCATCTTGTGCTCTCCAAAGAGCAACTCTTCTCAAAATCTCAAAACAAAAGGTGCTGAGTTGGAATCCCATTCTAAGGATTCTTGTGGTTCCGTGGAATCGATTACAGGAGAACCGTGAACGGGAGCTCTCCCTTTTTCCGCCTCGACTCTTTGATCTTAAGAATGCTGGTTTTAAGAACAAGTGATTGCCCTTCTCCGACCCTTACTGCCCAACCGGAGAGCGGACGACTAATGTGTTCCACTTATTGAACAGGGTCTATGGTCGGTCCAGGACTTCGGACGCCGAGGGCGTCCTTGGGGTGATCTCGTAGTTCCTACGGGTTGGAGACAATGGGGTCGGTCCATGGATTTTCCTTCCTTTTGCTACATTTTGCTCAAAGGGTTGAAGGGAGATAGTGCATCAAGTTATTCGCAAGGGCCAACTTGATCCTCTTCCCTGTGGATCCCAGATGAGGGAAGCCTAGGAGAGCCGCCGACTCCAACTATCGTCCATGTACGATCCATACTAGATCGACCAACTGCCCATCCTACCTCCTCTACCTTTTTGACAGCCCATCTTTTTGTCTCAAGAGAGTCTTTCGGTGGCATGTTTCAGTCCTCTTCCCCATTACTTAGAAAAAGTGAGCCACCGGTTCAGGTACAAGATACTATCATTACCGCTGGACAATTAAACAGCCAACTCAGAATCAAGAACGACCCAATTGCAAGAGCGGAGCTCTACCAACTGAGCTATATCCCCCGAGCCAAGTGGAGTATGCATGAAAGAGTCGATGCTTCTTCTATTCTTTTCCTGGCGCAGCTGGGCCATCCTGTACTTGAACAAGAGACCTCGCCCGTGAAGTAAATCATCGCCCTACGATCCAACCAGTTGGGAGAGAATCAATAGACTCCTTTTCGGGGCGTTTCATCCTTCGAACGCAGCATACAACTCCCGTTGTACTGCGCTCT
>CM038670.1:655140092-655162592 GCA_021605145.1 Aegilops bicornis
TACTTATAGCTTCCTTATTCGTATACAAAGCAGATTCGAATTGTCTTTCCTTCCAAGGATAACTTGTATCCACGCCGCTTCAGATTATTAGCCCGGAGTTCGCCACCAGCAGATAGTCAACCCTACCCTATCACGTCAATCCCACAAGCCTCTTATCCATTCCCGTTCGCTCGTGGTGGGGAGTAAGTCAAAATAGAAAAACTCACATTGGGTTTAGGGATAATCAGGCTCGAATCGATGACTTCCAAAGACTCGTCAAGGTGACACTCTACCGCTGAGTTATATCCCTTCCCGTCCCATCGAGAAAGAGAATTAACGAATCCTAAGGCAAAGGGCGAGAAACTCAAGGCCACTCTTCCTCCGGGCTTTCTTTCCGCACTATTATGGATAGTCAAATAATGGGAAAAATTGGATTCAATTGTCAACTGGTCCTATCGAAAGTAGGATTGACTATGGATTCGAGCCATCGCACATGGTTTCATATAATCTGTACAATTTTCCCGATCTAAATCGAGCAGGTTTCCATGAAGAAGATCTTGTTCAGCATGTTCTATTCGATACTGGTAGGAGAAGAACGCGACTCAGTATTCTTAAAAAAAGAGGGGAATCAGAACCAAGTCAAGATGATATGGGTCGCCCCTTATTCTTGCACCAAAGATCTTACCATTTCCGAAGGAACTGGGGCTACATTTCTTTTCAATTTCTATTCAAGAGTTTCTATCTGTTTCCACGCCCTTTTCTTGAGACCTCGAAACATGAGGACAAATTACTTCTCTTAGGAACACATACAAGAAAAAGGATAACGGTAGCCCTCCCATTAACTACTTCATTTTCATTTATGAATTTCATAGTAATAGAAATCCATGTCCTACCAAGACAGAATTTAGAACTTGCTATCCTCTTGCCTAATAGGCAAAGATTGACCTCTGTAGAAAGACTGATTCATTCGGATCGATATGAGGACCCAACTCCGTTGCATTGCCAGAATCCATGTTCCATATTTGAAGCAGGTTGACCTCTGTGCTTCTCTCATGGTACAATCCTCTTCCTGCTGAGCCCCCTTTCTCCTCGGTCCACAGAGAAAAAAAATGTAGGACTGGTGCCGACAGTTCATCACGGAAGAAAGAACTCACAGAGCCGGGATCCGTAACTAATAGTACTACTAACTAATACTAATATATAGAAATAGATATCTAGAAATAGAAATGAACTAATATATAGATAATAGAAATTGAAAAGAACTGTCTTTTTTGTATACTTTCCCGTTCTATTGCTACCATGGGTCTTATGCAATCGATCGGATCATATAGATATCCCTTCAACACAACATAGGTCATCGAAAAGATCTCAGACGACTCACCAAATCACGAAAGCCAGTTAGAAAATGGATTCCTATTTGAAGAGTGCCTAACCGCATGGATAAGCTCACATTAACCCGTCAATTTTGGATCCAATTCGGGATTTTTCTTGGGAAGTTTCGGGAAGAAATTGGAATGGAATAATATAGATTCATACAGAGGAAAAGGTTCTCTATTGATGCAAACGTTGTACCTAGAGGATAGGGATAGAGGAAGAGGGAAAAAACCGAAATGAAATAAATAAAGAATAAAGCCAAAAAAATAAGTCGAAGATAGAAGAGCCCAGATTCTAAATGAAGAAATGGAAACTCGAAAAGGATCCTTCTGATTCTCAAAGAATGAGGGGCAAGGGGATTGATACCGAGAAAGATTTCTTCTTATTATAAGACGTGATTTGATCTGCATATGTTTGGTAAAAGAACAATCTTCTCCTTTAATCATATCATAAATGGAAAGTGTTCAATTAGAACATGAAAACATGACTCAATTGGTCTTAGTTAGTCTTCGGACGGAGTGGAAGAAGGGCGGAGACTCTCGAACGAGGAAAAGGATCCTTCGAAAGAATTGACCGAGGAGCCGTATGAGGTGAAAATCTCATGTACGGTTACGTAAAGGGACAAGAAGGGTGACTTATCCGTCGACTTTTCCACTATCAACCCCAAAAACCCAACTCGCCTTACGTAAATTTGCCAGAGTAAGATTAACATATGGTTTTGATATCACTGCTTATATAACTTGTATTGGCCATAATTTACATTAACATTCTGTTGTTTTAGTTAGAGGAGGAAGGGTTAAGGATTTACCCGTGTGAGATATCGCATTATTCGAGGAACCCTAGATGTCAGTCGCAGTGAAGAATCGTCAACAAGGGCGTTCTAGTGCGTTGTAGATTCTTATCCAAAACTTGTATCATTTGATGATGCCATGTGAATCGCTAGAAACATGTGAAGTGTATGGCTAACCCAATAACGAAAGTTTCGTAAGGGGACTGGAGCAGGCTACCATGAGACAAAAGATCCTCTTTCTAAAGAGATTCGATTCTGAACTCTTATATGTCCAAGGTCAATATGTAAATTCTTTCATAGGTTTTAACTTACTTTGTCAGTGTAAAAAAAAAATTATAAATACCTCGAATTTTTCAGAACAAGTCCGAGTCAAATAGCAATGATTCGAAGCACTTCTTTTCCATTACACTATTTCGGAAACCTAAGGACTCGATTGTATGGATATGGAAAATACAGGATTTCCGATCCTAGCGGGAAAGGGAGGGAAACGGATACTCAATTTAAAGTGAGTAAACATAATTCCATACTCGACCTCATAGATCCCTATAGAATTTTGTGGAAAGCTGTATTCTATGAAAGTCGTATGTACGGCTTGGAGGGAGATCTTTCCTATCTTTCGAGATCCACCCTACAATATGGGGTCAAAAAGCCAAAAAAATAAGTGATTTTAGCACTTTTAAACAGAAAACGGATTCTTGAACCTCTTTCACGCTCATGTCACGTGGAGGTACTGCAGAAAAAAGAACTGCAAAATCCGATCCAATTTTTCGTAATCGATTAGTTAACATGGTGGTTAACCGTATTATGAAAGACGGAAAAAAATCATTGGCTTATCAAATTCTCTATCGAGCCGTGAAAAAGATTCAACAAAAGACAGAAACAAATCCAATATTGGTTTTACGTCAAGCAATACATAGAGTAACTCCCAATATAGGAGTAAAAACAAGAAGTAATAAAAAAGGATCGACGCGGAAAGTTCCGATTGAAATAGGATCTAAACAAGGAAGAGCACTTGCCATTCGTTGGTTATTAGAAGAATCCCAAAAGCGTCCGGGTCGAAATATGGCTTTCAAATTAAGTTCCTAATTAGTAGATGCTGCCAAAGGGTGTGGGGGTGCCATACGCAAAAAGGAAGCGACTCATAGAATGGCAGAGGCAAATAGAGCTCTTGCACATTTTCGTTAATCCATGAACAGAATCTATGTATGTAGACACATGGATCCGTACATCTCGATCGGAAAAGAATCAATAGAAGGAGAATCGGACGATATCTTTCTCGAAACAAACAAAAAGGAAAAGAAACAGAAAACAGAAATCATGATCAACTAAGCCCTCTCGAGGGCTTGCTTAAGAATAAGAAAGAAGAATCTTATGGAAATAGCATGGAATAAGGTTTGATCCTATTCATGGGGATTTCAGAATATCCCATTTCAAAAATCGAAACAATCGGAACTTTTCGGAGATTGGATGCAGTTACTAATTCATGATCCGGCATGTACAGAATGAAAATTCATTCTCGATTCTACGAGAATTTTTATGAAAGCGTTTCATTTGCTTCTCTTCAATGGAAGTTTCATTTTCCCAGAATGTATCATAATTTTTGGCCTAATTCTTCTTCCGATGATCGATTCAACCTCCGATCAAAAGATAGACCTTGGTTCTATTTCATCTCTTCAACAAGTTTAGTAATAAGCATAACGGCCCTATTGTTCCGATGGAGAGAAGAACCTATAATTAGCTTTTCGGGAAATTTCCAAACGAATAATTTCGATGAAATCTTTCAATTTCTCATTTTATTATGTTCAACTTTATGTATTCCTCTATCCGTAGAGTACATTGAATGTACAGAAATGGATATAACAAAGTTTCTGTTATTCGTATTAACAGCTACTCTAGGGGAATGTTTTATGTGGTGCTAACGATTTAATAACTATCTTTGTAGCTCCGTAATGTTTCAGTTTATGTTCCTACCTATTGTCCGGATATACCAAGAGAGATCTACGGTCTAATGAGGCTAGTATGAAATATGTACTAATGGGTGTTGCAAGCTCTTCTATAATTGTTCATGGTATCTCTTTTCTATATGGTTCATCTGTGGGTGAGATCTAGCTTCAAGAAATTGATAACGGTCTTATCAATACACAAATGTATAACTCCCCAGGAATTTCAATTGCGCTTATATCCATCACTGTAGGACTTGGGTTTAAGCTTTCCCCAGCCCCTTTTCATCAAAAATTTTCTTGTGACATTCCTGGGGACATCAAAAAGGGCGCTTTAGAAGCGCAATTTGGATATATTTTAAGTCAGTAGGGTATAGATAAACCATTGGGTGGGATGTATCAAGAGTGGGATCTATAATTCAAGGCATATTCCCCTATATCATAGACAAAACTTGGATTTTCTAGCAATGAACATGACCATATGAATAGAGACCATTTGGACGAAACTTCGAGTTTGCCAGGGGTACAAATGAAATGAAAATGAATTGATAAAACATTCCTAAAAAAATCTGCCACTTATACTTTATGTTATGATATTCTAATCAGATTGGATGGCAAAGATTTCTCATTTTATCTCCTTTCTATGAATGTAATAAAGCCGTAATATAATATACTAGAAAGTTTGACTTTACTTTGATTTAGAATAGCGTGCTTACTTTAATTTCTCAAAATAATTTGAGGGTTCTTTTTTATTTCAGATCGGAGTAGTATGATTGCTAGAAAATTCAGTATTTCATTGTGGAATTATAAAATAAAGTAAGTCCCTTTTTTAAGTACATGCCAATCTAGTTATCCACCTCTCCCCATATCCATGCTTTTATTTTATCGTAATTTCACTTGGGTAGGCCAAGATAGTCAGGTTATACTCTATATCAGAGCAAATTTCCTTTTTTTATTCAAGATATTTAATTTAATACTTTGAAAAATTAAAGCATGATTCCCCATAGAGATATGTACATAAAGGGGATCTTTGGATAATAATGCTGTTCGGACCTAAAGTTTACCTATACACGGATTAAGCATAAAGCCATAATACTTTATTATGCCATTGAAGGGGGGGGGGAGATAATACCGATTTAAGAGTAGTTCACTACTGCAACAAAAAAAAGAGAATTCTAGTTAACGGTTCCAATTTATTCTGAATTTTGCAGCCTATGAATAGAAATCCACTTTTTCTTCTTTTTCATCTCAATAGAAAGAAATGGGAAGTTTTATTGTGTTAACAATGTATTTTTAAGATAGAAACTATCGAGGAGAATAATAGAAACTGGATCAAAAAAAGCAGGAATAGATTTTTTGAAAAAGATTGGAAAAAAGTAAGTAGAATTATATTCAAAATAAAAGGGGCTTTTCGTAAGAAAACGTGGATGAATACTTGCTGTTTTCTAGATTTTTGATCGGATTTTTTGGCGGCATGGCCAAGCGGTTGTCACGACCGGTTTTTCAATAAAAGTATTTATTGAATAACCGACCTATGAAATCCAATATGAGGAAAATCCTTCATATCGGTAGACAAAACTTTGATACATTAAGCCAGTAGCATTACAATATTACAGGGTCGGACTGAAGATGCCCAACCAATTATTACAAACACGACGATAATTATACAGGATGGCGGATATGACACAATGGTGTGGGGTGGAAAAACTACTGACTCGAGATATGAGTGGTTGGTGGAATGACACAGTGGGGTGGTTAATAAGTCTATCAGATTGGCGGCTCATCGAGCGTCGAGGTGAGGCTCGATGAATTTATTTGGGTAGCGGAAGCGGATATATCACAATGACTAATCCAGGGTCGCACGAGACCGACTGGATTCCTCTAGGCGTCGGACTCGCTATCGAACTCTTCATCCATGAGATCGCCTTCGTCAGCATCTGGCCAAATCAACAAGCCAGGTGAGTACTTTGAAAGTACTCGCAAGATAGTTCGGACAAAAGATATAACAAATGAATGCATGAATGCGACATGATTAATTTTTAACAATGCTCAGTTTAATCAGTTTAGCACAGTAAATAAGAAGGGAGTCGGCGGTAGTCCGCTCGAAAACCCAAAGAAGACAAAACTCAAAACCGATCGGGTGTCCGGGCGGCGCCTCGAAGGGTGAACAAATAAGTAAAACATGCCATACCAAGGCGTCGGCGACACCTCATAAAGGGCTTATATTGACATAAGAATACATGCGTGCCGCAGTCGGACGTCGGAGCGACATCACATAAAGGGCTTATAATAAAAGTAAATAATAACAATGGCGCAGTCGGACGTCTGAGCGACGTCGCAGAAAGGGCTTATAATGAATTTGAAATAACAACAATGCCGCAGTCGGACGTCTGAGCGACATCGCAGAAAGGGCTTATAATGAAAATAAACAACAACAATGCCGCAGTCGGACGTCTGAGCGACATCGCAGAAAGGGCTTATAATTCATTATTCATAACTGACAAGATATAGTGCTCACGGAAAATATTCATCACAAGACAATAAGCGGGTTAGTCCATTCACAGGAAATAAACATTTAACACTCAAGTAGTTATCGGGAATCTGCCACCGAGACCGATGTCGACAAGATAAGGTGAACACAGTACTCTGACATGAATAAGATGAATTCAGGAATTTTGACTCTGCAGAGTTTGTACCAAAATTGTCCACATCCAACGGATTTCCGTAGTCACGAAGGACTAGTTCCGTTTACGGTATTTCAGAGGAAACACAACTAGCTAGTACACACCCATCATACCTCACGTTGCCAGGAATCACCCTAGACAGCGTTTAAGAAAAACTTTGAGACGGGGAGATCACAATCTCGAATAGTATGGGATCAAATTTATTTACGCGCGCTCTAAGGGGTGCCCCCCTCTTGGTCCCAAGCGGAAAAACCCATGCCCCCTGACCGGATGAAAGGCTTTAATCCAGGGCCATGGAACCTTCATCCCGGCCTCTCGATTTGGTGTGTACCAGGAAGTGGTTTGCAACCTACTAAGCCGTATCCCTTGCGGAAGCAGGTGGTAGTACGGAAGGAAGGCAGACGGGGGATCGACTGATTTATGTTGACACAGGGTCAACGATAGGCATAAGCTTTGGCATGCTACAACACTGCCATCTTACCCATACTCATGCCAACTCATGGCCATGCAACAAGTTTCCAACAACTCATGGAATTTACCGAGCTCATTTGTCTCAACTCTTACGAGATAAACTATCATCGAAATGCTCATGAACGTGCCATGATACAAAATAATGCAAACATGCCCAGACACTCATCATATCAAAATTTCAAACATTGCTTGCCTGGTTCGGAGTAGTCGGGTCTAGCTCATGAAGTTCATGGTTCCGTCACCTCCTTGGTATCTACGGTACACAAAATACACGCGCTAACGTAAATACCGTGGGTCACAGAAAGTTAATCCAAATATTTTTCAAATAAATATGATAAAAAACTAGACAAAAATCTGAAGAGGACAGAAAAAGAATCACTCAAAAATTCCTTTCTGTTAAAAAGTTATAAGGGTTTTGGTCCAAGGACCCATCTGTAATGAAACAGAAAACTTGCAGGGGGCTTTGCAGAAAAGTCCAGAAAACGGTTCGTTTAAAAGAAACGATCGAGTGGCTGACAGGCGGCTCCACCTGTCGGGTTTGAAAATTTAAAAGAGGGAAACAGGCGCGACGGGCGCCCGAGAGGTCTTGATGGTCGCCGCCGGCGATCCACGGCGAGGCAGAGTGATCGGACGGTACCTTCGTGATCAACACGTCCTTCCGCGTCTGTGGGAGGTGGAAGTGGTCGTCGACGAGTACCACGTCAACGGCGACGCTTGCTCCGGCGGACGGCGATTCGGGTGGTCGTGGACCTCGTCGGAGAGGGCTGTGAAGATCAAATTCGGGTGGGGTTAGACTCTTGGTTGCCCGAGAGGGTGGCTGACGAGGTTAGGGCGCCGGAGATGACCTCACCGGAGTGGATCGAGGTGGAGGCCGAGGCGGAACGAGGTGGCCGGAGTCGGGGAAGAGGGGCCCCTCGAGGCCCTTCCAGGGGCTTGGCGAGGTATGGAGAGGTGGTGGAGGTGTGCGGGAGCGAGAGCGCGCTCGGGGGTGCTATATATAGCCGGCCCGAGCCGGTTGCCGAGAACGCGGTTCTCCGGCGAGGTGATTACGGCGGCGCTGTGGCTGCACAATCGGCTTAGGAGTTTGAGCATCGACTAGACGAAGAACTGGTTCCATCCTCGTGTCCAACTCAGCAAGGTGGGCGAGGTTACGGCCTGTCCTCGACGGAACGGCCGCACGGCCCGTCGGCGGCAGAGAACGCGCTCAAGCGTGCCACTACGACGGCAGTGCATGCGCACGCTGGCAAGGAAATGGCTACTGGGGCTACCAGGAGGTTTGGGCGGCGCCGAACGGCGTTATGCCGCAGTTTCGCTCCCTGTCGGCGCTACGGTGGTTCTGCCGCCGCAAGACACGTCGGCGCAGGCGGGCCAGGGTGCCACCGACGCCAGGAACGCGCCAAGCATGCGTGTGAAGCTCCGGACAAGCAGACTAGGCTGCGAGCAACGTGCCAAGTGCACTGTGAGCATGTGACTGAAACTCTGACGGCGATCGACACTGAAATCTGAATTTAACTGAAGATGAACAGAATTAGTGCATGCAAGGTGTTCGACAGAATGATTTAGGCATGTAGGGATTTTTCCTTAGCTGGTTTTTGGTGGAGGGGCCTCTCATTGCATCTAGAGGCTGCCTGAATATTTGTGGAATTTTTGGAGAAGTATAGATATGAATTTCACCAAATTTGGCAAATCTGGTCCAAACTTGCAGAGACTGAAATTTGAAAATTTTGAATGTAAGAGGAGTGGATCTTGATTGTTCTAGGTTGTGGCTACCAAGGACTATCCAGGGAGTTGGTTTGAGGTCAAAACTCAAATTCATTTAGGTACTTGCTTTGCAAATCACCTAGGCTCAAAATAATGGACAGAAAAGATTTGGGGGGAGAATTAAATGAAATAAAATTCAGAAAAGGGTTGAACTTGTTGAGACAGAATGTTTGGATTGCCCAAAGTGGAAGGAGAGATTTTGGGGAAGATTTTTACCATGTGGTGCATGGCAAAAATCATGAATGGTTTCAAATATTGGAGATTTGAGAAGAGGGCAATCAGAAGAAAATTAAAAAAAAAAACAAACACCAGAGTTGAAGGAGATGCAAAAATAAAATATTTGCTAAAGGGAAAAAGTTTCTGAGAGAAATTTTTGGAAGGGTTTAGAAGACCTCCTTCAAATCCAACAAAATTTTGAAGAAACCAAAAGAATATTTTTGGAGTGTCACAACACCTACCCCCTTAGGAAAAAATCTCGTCCCCGAGATTCCAGCTGATCCTCAAATAATTGTGGATGCTCTGTCCGAAGGAAATCCTCTCTTTCCCAAGTGGCTTCACTTCCGGTGTGGTTGCTCCACTGAACCTTGAAGAACTTGATGGTTTTCTGTCGGGTTCTCCTTTGATTCTTCCAAGATTTTTATCGGATGCTCCCGATAGGTAAGGTCCGGCTGCACGTCAATGTTTTTATGGGGTACTTGTTTCTCTGGGTTGCTTACGCACTTCCTCAATTGGGAGACGTGGAATACGCCGTGGATGTCGGATAATTCTTCGGTAAGTCTAGCTGGTAGGCCATCGTGCCTCTTCGTGCTACTATGCAGAATGGTCCGATGAATCTTGGTGCTAGCTTCCCTTTTATCTTGAATCGATGCAGGCCTCTCATAGGGGATACTCGTAGGTACACAAATTCACCGGGTTCAAAATTGACTCCATGATGCTTCTGATTGTAATAACTCTTTTGTCGGCTTTGGGCTATCTTGAGTCAGTCCTTAATCACCTTGACCTTATCTTCAGCCTCTTTGAGCAAGTATGGGCCGAAGATATGACTGTCTCCGGTTTCCGACCAATTTAGCGGGGTTCGACATCTTCGCCCGTACAGAGCTTCAAATGGTGCCATTTGTAGGCTGGACTGATAGCTGTTGTTATATGTAATTCTGCGTATGGTAAGCTCTCTTCCCAACTGGTCCCATAGGTGAGGACACATGCTCTCAAAGATATCTTCTAGAATCTGATTTACTCGCTCACCCGCCCATCCGTCTGGGGATGGTATGCGGTAATGCGAATGCCACCGAGTTCTGAGCTTGTTGTAAGTGATCCCAAAATCGGGAGACGAATTGAGTGCCTCTGTCCGAGATTATTTTCTTTGGGACTCCATGTAAGCAAACGATACGGGAAAGGTAGAGCCTAGCAAGCTTCTGAGTTGTGTGGGTTTATCTTCACGGGGATGAAGTGTGCCACTTTAGTCAGTCTATCAGTGATGACCCATATGGCATCATGTCCGTGTCGTGACCGAGGTAGTCCAACAATGAAATCCATTCCAATCTCGTCCCATTTCCACTCGGGTACCTTATTTGGTTGCAATAGCCCGGCCGGTTTCTGGTGCTCGGCCTTGATGTGTTGACAAGAGTCACAACATGCAATAAACGTGGCTATGTCTCTTTTTATACCATGCCACCAAAAATTTTCCTGAAGATCTTTGTACATTTTTGTTCCTCCAGGATGGATTGAATATGGAGCGGTGTGGCCTTCAGCCAGGATTTGCTATTTAAGGTCATGGATGTTTGGTACGCAAAGTCTATTCCCGTACCACAATATTCCTTTCTCATCGATAACGAATTCTGAGGCCTTGCCCAACTTCATCTTCCGTTTTATGCCTTCAATGCTGCGGTGTCCACGTTGAGCCTCTTTAACCTTCTTTATTAGGGTAGACTGTAACTCTAAGTTCGACACACTGCCTTCGGTGACCACCATCAGATTGAGCTTTGCGAATTCCTGCTGGAATTCAGGTCTCAAGTTTGGCATGTTGTCGTTGTCCGGACTGGGGTTCCGACTCAGAGCATCTGCTACAACATTTGCTTTGCCTGGGTGGTAGTGGATTCCAACATCATAATCCTTTACTAATTCCAACCAGCGTGCCGCCAGAATTCAGTTCTGGTTGTGTGAAAATATACTTGAGGCTTTTGTGGTCCGTGTATATTTCACAACGATTACCAAGTAAAAAGTGTCTCCATTCCTTGAGTGCATGAATAACTGCTGCTAATTCCAGGTCATGTGTAGGATAATTTTCCTCATGCTTGCGAAGTTATGTCGGAAACATATGCGACAACCTTGCCTTCTTGCATCAGTACGCACCCGAGGCCCTTTCGAGATGCGTCACAAAATACCTCAAATTTTTTGTGTATATCTGGCACAATTAATACTGGTGTTGTTGTCAGTTTCCTCTTCAGTTCTTGGAAACTTTTCTCGCAAGCTTCCGTCCATTCAAACTTCCTGTCTTTCTTGAGTAGTTGCGTCATTGGCTTTGCTATGGTGGAGAACCCTTCAATAAATCTTCGGTAGTATCCTGCCATTCCCAAGAAACTTCGTACATCCGTCACGCTGGCTGGTGGCTTCCAGCCAAATGCACGCCTTGACTTTTTCCGGGTTCTACGGCGATACCTTCTTGGGTCAAGATCGTGGCCCGGAAAACCTACTTGATTTAGCCAAAATTCACACTTGCTGAATTTAGCGTACAACCGATGTTTCTGAGTTCTCCTAGTACAATCCGGAGATGTTCACGTGCTCTTCTGGTGTTTTGGAGTATACCAGAATATCATCGATAAATACCACAACAAACTTATCCATAAACTTCATGAATACTTTGTTCATGAGGTGAACAAAATATGCGGGGGCGTTTGTTAGTCCGAATGGCATTACGGTGAACTCATACAATCCGTATCTGGAGGTGAAAGCTGTCTTGGGAATATCTTCGGTTCGCACTTTCAGTTGGTGGTATCCCGATCTCAAATCAATCTTTGAGAACACCTTGGCTCGAGCGAGTTGATCGAATAAATCATTTATTCGTGGCATCGGATATTTGTTCTTGACTGTGACCATGTTTAGAGCTCGATAGTCTATGCACAATCTCAGTGTTCCATCCTTCTTTTTGGCAAACAAAATTGGCGAACCCCAAGGTGAGGAACTGGCTCGTATGTACCCTTTTTCCAATAATTCCTTTATTTGCTTCTTCAGTTCTACCAATTCTGATGGTGCCATTCTGTATGGTTTCTTGTATATGGGAGCGGTTCCGGGTGCTAGCTCAATGCTGAATTCTATCTCTCGATCTGGTGGCATGCCTGGTAGCTCTTCGGAAAATACATCTGGAAATTCACACACTACTGGAACCTTGTTCAATTCAGAAATATCCACCTTATTCAATCTCGGTTGCCGGGATATTTTTCTTTCCTTGGCTGAAACTTTTATGGTCTTCCCGTGGTGATGGGTGAGAATTACGGTCTTGTCGAAGCAGTCAATAAAACCTTTGTTGGTGGTTAACCAATCCATCCCTAAGATGACATCCAGTCCTTTATTTTCCAACACGATAAGATTTGCGTGAAACTTTAACCCTTCAAACTCGATAACCACACCCTGGCAATAATTCTGGGTAACTTGCTTAATTCCAGGGGACTTGACGATCATGTATTTTCCCAAGGGGAGCATCGAAAAATTATTTTGCAAAGCAAAACTTTTCGAAACGAATGAGTGAGAAGCTCCAGAATCAAACAAAACCATGGCAGGTATTGTGTTGACAGGAAACGTACCGAGTACGATATCTGGGGCATTTTGTGCTTCCTCTTTGGTCATGTGGTTCAGGTGACCCTTCCTGTGGTTGTTATTTGGGTTGAAATTGTTGCGCTTTGGTGCTGAATTATTGCCTCCGTTGTTCGGCTTTGGGGTCGAGTTCCTTGGCTTGGGGCACTGCTTGTGCTTGGCATAGTGCCCTTCTTCTCCACAAGCGCAACAGGTAACGCCTGGGCGGTATGTGAACTCCTTGTCCCTTGCATGGAAATTCTTGATTGGGCGTGAGACGCTTGTCGTGGGTTTGGGTGTCCAGTTTTTGAACACTGTCTTCTTCTTGATGGTTGCGGGCGTGGTTAGTCTGGTCCCTCTTCCGCTTGCGGAAATCTTCTAAGGTGCGTCTCTCATTTTCCAAGGTAATGGCCTTATCCACCAGCGTCTTAAAATCTGGAAAGGTGTGTACGACCAATTGGCATTTAAGTGCGGGTGTCAGACCGTCAAGAAATTTCTCCATCTTTTTGTTTTCCGACATACGCTCCTCATTGGCGTAGCGAGACAACAGAGTAAACTGACTGTTGTATTCTGACACCGTCATTGTCCTTTGCTTGAGGTCATCAAATTCTCTATTTTTGATCTTCATAAGACTCTTAGGAATACGTGCCCCACGAAAACCTTCTTTAAATTCCTCCCATGTTATATTATTTTCATTGGGGTGCATGTGTAGGAAATTTTCCCACCACGATGCGGCTGCTCCAGTGAGATAGTGCGGAGCATAAAGCACTTTCTCAAGATCTGAACACTGGGCAATAATTAACTTTCTCTCCATGTCTCAAGCCAGTCCTCGGCTTCAATAGGTTTGTCGGTGAGAAAATGTTTGGGGACATGTCTTACGTAGCTCAGATAATTTTGATTGCTGCTGATACTGTCCACGGTGATTTCCCATATTGATGACTTGGTTCAGTATTTCGATGTTGCTGCTGACTTTGCTCATAAAGACGGCACATTTGGGGAAGTGTCGTTTCACATCCTGTTGACTTGTCGCCTCGTGTGAAGTTGTTGCACTGGGGTGTGCCATAATTTTCCTCTGTCGGAGTTGGCATTGAGCGTGTCCAAGGGCGAGACATAGTTCACTCGGGATATATTTTGAAACACTCATAAGAAAAGAAATTGAGCCGCAAAAATCAATGAATTCAAGAAGATGCAAAAGTTGCAAATGCTCCAAGATTTTTCAAGAGAGTACACGTTTGCGCACGAAGAAGGACTGTCCATTACATATCTTACACGCAAGCAGTAATTATACAATACATCACTCAGGATATGCGTACATAATCCTGACATGTTATTAAGTCTAGTGCACTCCTCCAGATCCTACATGATGCGCAAACAAGCTACTTCTCACAGCCTATTTATATATAAACATATCGTACAAATCGGTACATTGCATGGCGGCTAAGCGTACTTAGTCGGAGATGCTAAGAATTTCCCTTGGCCTGCCAAGGGTGAGGCGTAGTGAGGCTGGGGACTCAACCTCCTCTTCGGAGATAGGCTCCAGACGTGAGGCGCTGCGCTGAGTTGGTGGAGCTGGTGCCCTGTGCGGGACAACTCGAACTGGCGGGCACGAGGGTGGCGCAGAACGAACCGGAGTAGGCGCAATGACATGGTTGAACTCCTCCGTGGTAGGCAGGCGACAAGTAGCAGTGCAGGCGGTAGGAGCAAACGATGCTTTGAGGACAAGACGAAAAGTCGGGGGTGGTGCTGCAGGAGCTCCCTCCTGTTGGCGGCACAACCATGGACTGAGTCCATGCGGGCAGCTACAAAGTCGTCCACCAGGTTGTCGAAGGCTGCCTCCAAAGCCCGGAGATACTCGATAAGCATCTCAAAAGCTTCGTCCCGTTCTCCTCTGGGGCAAGAGAACGCGTAGTGGCAGGTATATGGCACGTGACATGGCAGGTAGCGGTAGCGACGAGTCTTCATCAAAGGAAGGATATCCCTGAGACGAGCTATCGCCTCACGGGCTGCCATCTGCAGTGCATGCTTCTCGGTGGGCATGGCTCTCCCCACGAACCGGTAACGCTCAACTCGTCCTCTCTTGAATTCCACCGCGGCTTGGTGCAGGGTTAGACGGTCATTGACCTTGTCTTTGAGAGAGAGAAGATCGGGCACATCTGGCCCCATCGCGACTTGGACGATGAAGGAGAGAAGCTTGTAAGTGCATCTTCAGGGGGAGTTCTTCTATATCGCGACTTCGAATGTGCATTGCCTCAAAAGAAAATTCCTCACTATGCACATCTTCAGGGGGAGTTCTTCTATATCTTGCAATCAAATTCCTCAATATCAGTATTTACACTTCATATGTTTATCCCCGTTGAAAACTTAACCTATATTATCATCAATCACCAAAAAGGGGGAGATTGTAAGTGCATCTAGTGCCCCTTAGTGATTTTGGTGTATTGAAGACTTGTTGGTTAAGGAACTAATGCGTTTGTGAGTGTACACAGGTCTATAAGTCTATGAGGAGTTTGATATTCTGAGAGAAAGTCGACCCCTAAAATGAAGTTCTTCATTGAAGACTTTGATATTTTGAAGACTTTCTGAAGACTTTGAAAGTGAAGAAATTGGTGTGACCTTGAAGACTTGGTATTCATTTGAGGAACATGAAGCGTGAAGAATTTTGTTTTCGTGGTTTCATTTTCTCTTTCTCGAGTCTAGGAAACACCGTACTGTTAAAGGGGGTCGAGGAAATACTAAAGAAAAATTTCCATGTGATGCTCAACTCAAACTCCTACATCTACCAATCCCTTCGAGTGAAGCCTTTGGAAATCTCATACTGATTCAGTCAATTTCTTGATGTGATGAGACGAAGCTCTTTCCGGTCATGAGGAATTTGTTCGACCGAGGAGTTAGGAATTCGCCAAAGGCGGATAGCCTACAGTGAGGAACATGATAGCCACGAGGAATTTGAGATTCAAATTTCCGACCGTTCTTGTGGTCTTGGCGCCAACTGTCCCAAAATATCTTATCCACCTAGCGGTCATATCATTGAAGGGCATTTATGTCTTATCATGTCGGGCTGCTCCCTAGGCTATAAATAGCCGCCCCCAACAACCACTAGCTGGTTGGCTGTTCAGAGAGAACTTGACATTTGTCATTTGAGAGCAACCCATCCTCAAGGACTTTGAGCGAAAATCATCGAGTGAGGAAAACCCAAAACCAAACCCCTACAAACCCAAAGTGATTGAGCATCATCAAGAGATTGATCTGCGTGGATCCGACGCTTGTTACCTTTGAAGACTGTGCTTCTTCCAGACGGTTAGGCGTCACGGTCTAGAGCATCCAAGAGGAATTGTGGATCGCCAAGTGACCAAGTCTGTGAAGGTTCGGAAGTCACCTGAAGACTTACCACGAGTGATTGGACGAGGTCTGTGTGACCTTAGTTCAAGGAGAATACGGTGAGGACTTGGTGTCTGAGCTGCATGCTTTCGATCGGGTGTCCGGGGCTGTGTGTCCTCGAGTTTAAATACTCAACCGCTCCAACCAGATGTACAACTGAGACAGCAATTGGAACTGGTCTACCAAATCAGTGTCTTCACCAACCTAACTAGTTCTATTTCCTCAATCCTTTCATTTCCTCATTACTGTGTTGAGTGTTCGTTCATATCTATGTTTGAAGACTTTGACTGAAGACTTTCTCAATTTCCTCAGCTCAATTTCTTCAGTCTGTTTGTCTTCATCTTGTGCTATCCTGTGTTTACGCTTTCTGTACTCTTTGATTGTCTTCGTTTCATCACGATGACCATGCCTGCATTCTCTTATGCTTACCTCTGAGTACTTATTCCGCTGCAAGTAGTTCTTCGCTAAGGAATTTCCTCACAGGCAAATTCCTCAGTGAAGAATTCATAAAAATCGCCTATTCACCCCCCCTCTAGTCGATATAACACACTTTCAGGTGAAAAAACTACTGACTCGAGATATGAGTGGTTGGTGGAATGACACAGTGGGGTGGTTAATAAGTCTACTGCATTGACGGCTCATCGAGCGTCGAGGTGAGGCTCGATGAATTTATTTGGGTAGCGGAAGCGGATATATCACAATGACTAATCCGAGGTCGCGACGAGACTGACCGGGATTCCTCTAGGCGTCGGACTCGCTATCGAACTCTTCATCCATGAGATCGCTTTCACAAGATCGGCCAAATCAACCAGCCAGGTGAGTACTTTGAAAGTACTCGCAAGACAGTTCAGACAAAAGATATAACAAATGAATGCATGAATGCGACATGATTAATTTTTAACAATGCTCAATTTAATCAGTTTAGCACAGTAAATACGAAGGGAGTCGGCGGTAGTCCGCTCAAAAACCCAAAGAAGACAAAACTCAAAACCGATCAGGTGTCTGAAGCGACGCCTCGAAGGGTGAACAAATAAGTAAAGCATGCCACAGTCGGGCGTCTGAGCGACACCTCATAAAGGGCTTATATTGACATAAGAATACATGCGTGCATGATCGGGACGTCGGAGCGACATCACATAAAGGGCTTATAATAAAAGTAAATAATAACAATGTCATGATCGGACGTCTGAGCGACGTCGCAGAAAGGGCTTATAATGAAATTTAAATAACAACAATGCCGCAGTCGGACGTCTGAGCGACATCGCAGAAAGGGCTTATAATGAAAATAAACAACAACAATGCTGCAGTCGGACGTCTGAGCGACATCGCAGAAAGGGCTTATAATGAAAATAAACAACAACAATGCCACAGTCGGACGTCTGAGCGACATCACAGAAAGGGCTTATAATGAAAATAAACAACAACAATGCCGCAGTCGGACGTCTGAGCGACATCGCAGAAAGGGCTTATAATTCATTATTCATAACTGACAAGATATAGTGCTCATGGAAAATATTCATCACAAGACAATAAGCGGGTTAGTCCATTCACAGGAAATAAACATTTAACACTCAAGTAGTTATCGGGAATCTCTGTCACCGAGACTGATGTCTGACAAGATAAGGTGAACATAGTACTCTGACATGAATAAGATGAATTCAGGAATTTTGACTCTGCAGAGTTTGTACCAAAATTGTCCACAGCCAACGGATTTCCGTAGTCATGAAGGACTAGTTCCGTTTACGGTATTTTAGAGGAAACACAACTAGCTAGTACACACCCATCGTACCTCACGTTGCCAGGAATCACCCTAGACAGCGTTTAAGAAAAACTTTGAGACGGGGAGATCACAATATCGAATAGTATGGGATCAAATTTATTTACGCGCGCTCTAAGGGGTGCCCCCCTCTTGGTCCCAACCGGAAACACCCATGCCCCCTGACCGGATGAAAGGCTTTAATGCAGGGCCATGGAACCTTCATCCCGGCCTCTCGATTTGGTGTGTACCAGGAAGTGGTTTGCAACCTACTAAGCCGTATCCCTTGCGAGAAACAGGTGGTAGTACGGAAGGGAAGACGGACGGGGATCTGACTGATTTATGTTGACACTGGGTTAACGATATGGCATAAGCCTGGCATGCTACAACACTGCCATCTTACCCATACTCATGCCAACTCATGGCCATGCAACAAGTTTCCAACAACTCATGGAATTTACCGAGCACATTTGTCTCAATTCTTACGAGATAAACTATCATCGAAATGCTCATGAACGTGCCATGATACAAAATAATGCAAACATGCCCAGACACTCATCATATCAAAAGTTCAAACATTGCTTGCCTGGTTCGGAGTAGTCGGGTCTAGCTCGGCGAAGTTCGCGGTTCCGTCACCTCCTTCGGTATCTACGGTACACAAAATACACGCGCTAACGTAAATACCGTGGGTCACAGAAAGTTAATACAAATATTTTTCAAATAAATATGGTAAAACATTAGACAAAAATCTTAAGAGGACACAAAAAGAATCACTCAAAAATTCCTTTCTGTTAAAAAGTTATAAGGGTTTTGGTCCAAGGACCCATTTGTAATGAAACAGAAAACTTCCAGGGGGCTTTGCAGAAAAGTCCAGAAAACGTTTCGTTTTAAAGAAATGACTGAGAGGCTGACAGGCGGGCTCCACCTGTCGGGTTTAAAAATTTAAAAGAGGGAAACCGGGCGACGGGCGCCGAGAGGTGGTCGCCGGCGGCGATCCACGGCGAGGCAGAGTGATCGGACGGTACCTTCGTGATCACCACGTCCTTCCGCGTCTGTGGGAGGTGGAAGTGGTCGTCGGCGAGAACCACGTCGACGGAGACGCTTGCTCTGGCGGACGGCGATTCGGGTGGTCATGGACCTCGTCGGAGAGGGCTGTGAAGATCAAATTGGGGTGGGGGTTAGACTCTTGGTTGCCCGAGAGGGTGGCTGACGAGGTTAGGGCGCCGGAGATGACCTCACCGGAGTTGATCGAGGTGGAGGCCGAGGCGGAACGAGGTGGCCGGAGTCGGGGAAGAAGAGCCCCTCGAGGCCCTTCCAGGGGCTTGGCGAGGTATGGAGAGGTGGTGGAGGTGTGCGGGGGCGAGAGCGCGCTCGGGGGTGCTATATATAGCCGGCCCGAGGCGGTTGCCGAGAACGGGGTTCTCCGGCGAGGTGATTACGGCGGCGCTGTGGCTGCACGGTCGGCTTAGGAGTTTGAGCATCGACTAGACGAAGAACTGGTGCCATCCCCGTGTCCAACTCAGCAAGGTGGGCGAGGTTACGGCCTGTCCTCGACGGAACGGCCGCACGGCCCGTCGGCGGCAGAGAACGCGCTCTGCGCGTGCCAGGCCACGGCGATGGTGCTGCATGCATGCGCTGGCAAGGAAATGGCCACGCGGGGCTACCAGGAGGTTTGGGCGGCGCCGAACGGCGTTATGCCGCAGTTTCGCTCCCTGTCGGCGCTACGGTGGTTCTGCTGCCGCAAGACACGCCGGCGCAGGCGTGCCAGGGTGCCACCGATGCCAGGAACGCGCCAAGCACGTGTGTGAAGCTCCGGAGAAGCAGACTAGGTTGCGAGCAACGTGCCAAGTGCACTGTGAGCATGTGACTGAAACTCTGACGGCGATCGACACTGAAATCTGAACTTAACTGAAGATGAACAGAATTAGTGCATGCAAGGTGTTCGACAGAATGATTTAGGCATGTAGGGATTTTTCCTTAGCTGGTTTTTGGTGGACGGGCCTCTCATTGCATCTAGAGGCTGCCTGAATATTTGTGGAATTTTTGGAGAAGTGTAGATATGAATTTCACCAAATTTAGCAAATCTGGTCCAAACTTGCAGAGACTGAAATTTGAAAATTTTGAACAGAAGAGGAGTGGATCTTGATTGTTCTAGGTTGTGGGTACCAAGGACTATCCAGGGGAGTTGGTTTGAGGTCAAAACTCAAATTCATTTAGGTACTTGCTTTGCAAATCACCTAGGCTCAAAATAATGGACAGAAAAGATTTGGGGGGAGAATTAAATGAAATAAAATTCAGAAAAGGGTTGAACTTGTTGAGGCAGAATGTTTGGATTGCCCAAAGTGGAAGGAGAGATTTTTGGGAAGATTTTTACCATGTGGTGCATGGCAAAAATCATGAATGGTTTCAAATATTGGAGAGGATGCAAAACTCCTAGAGTTTCTTTTTGAAAGAAAAATAAATTCCAAAGATTTTTCTTGAAATTTTGAGAAGAGGGCAATCAGAAGAAAATTAGAAAGAAAACCAAACACCAGAGTTGAAGGAGATGCAAAAATAAAATATTTGCTAAAGGGAAAATGTTTCTGAGAGAAATTTTTGGAAGGGTTTAGAAGACCTCCTTCAAATCCAACAAAATTTTGAAGAAACCAAAAGAATATTTTTGGAGTGTCACAGCGGTAAGGCAGGGGACTGCAAATCCTTTATCCCCAGTTCAAATCTGGGTGCCACCTGATCAATAAAATACTTAGGGTTTTTTTATAGTGCTGATCGAATTCGATAAATTTTTACTTCGCATAAGTTCGGGCAAGAGAGTAACTGGGCCTGCCGACATCGGGTTTAGAGAAACCATACCATAGTTCTATCCTCAAACTAGGGTTAGGGTTTGTTTTAACGGTAGTGGCCAAAATGGTTATCAATAGGGGTGAGGTAGTGTTTCCTTATTCTTTTATTATATGAATTTGAATTGGTTCTTAATTGAGATTCGATTTGATAATTTTAAAATACGAGGATAAGATGTCAGAAATCTTGGTATCCAAAGAAAGGTCCCTAAGGGGCATTCTTTTTTTTTCAATCTAAGATTCAAGAAGGGACTCCATGAAATAATATCAAGACTTACTAATTATTATACATTTTTTATCGTACATCTTATGTTACCTACATACACTAAAGTAAGGACTACTTAATTCTAACGAGAATCAGATTAAATAGGTCGATCAAAAATCAATTTAGGAGTTGGGTTATGGATAAAATCTCTTCATTCATCCATAGAATGATAGAAAGCAAGGCTGCAGGGTTTAGGTCAAAAATAAACATTAGGTAAGGTAGGTATCCAATAAATATTTATCTATCGATAATTTAATGGTATATTTGCGCATCCTTTGCTTAAAAAAAGAGTAACAAAAGGAATAAAAAATCTTCCTATTCCCGCTTCTTCTATTCAGGACATCATTCTCGTACTAAGGAAAAAAGGTCTATAGTATCGTATTTTTAATGCTCTCTAATTCTACCAGAATTCCTATAAGAATTTGTTAGGAGTAAATTCCTTGAACTGATTGATCCATGGCCTTAGGGCGGAATCCCTTTTTGACTCTGTACCCTTGATTCCACTATGATTATTGATCAATAGTAGAATAATCCCTTCATAGAAATAGGAGACATAATTTAGATGGATATAGTAAGTCTCGCTTGGGCTGCTTTAATGGTAGTCTTTACATTTTCTCTTTCACTAGTAGTATGGGGAAGGAGTGGACTCTAGGGATACTACTAATTGATTAAGTAATCAAATTGTTGTATCAATTCTTTTCTTTAATGGATCATTTTGCATTAATCATTTTGTCAAACCTTATTCTTTAATCTTTTTTTTTAGTTTTGTTTCACTCCTTTAAGAAACTCTTGTATTGTAAGTAGTAATGTAAGAAAGAGCCATTATACCAATTCAGAATTTCTACTAGAAATGACGAATGGTTAAAAAAGTTCTATACATAAGAAAATTAGACTTTCTTCCACGGAACTATTCACGGCATATCACACATTTTCCATTTCCTTTTACTTTTTACTATAGTCTATTCTTAATATTATTTTTCTTTCCATCCATGGATTCTTTGGTCAAGAATTGTCTTAGATTTTTTTATTTTGACCTGATTGAAATTAAGTGGATGCAATGAAAAAAGAAATTGAATTAGACTACTTAACTATTTCAATCTACTAATCTATTCTATGTAGATTCAAAGATAATATAATAGAAAGAATCTAAAGTGTCGTAGAAAAAACTATATGTAGTTCTTTCTACCACACTTTAAGATTCCAACCAGATCCTTTCATTTAAAACTAGGATTTTTTTATTTAATCCCTTTTTAATTTCTTTAATGATTAATTGGAATTCCAATTAATTATTTTGGTTGATTGTTTTTACATAAATAATAAGTAAAAAAGAAATAGGAACTAGAATGAACAGTGCAGTAGCAATAAATGCGAGAATATTGACTTCCATAACCTCTTTATTTTTTATTTTCACAATAACTCGGGATGTAATCCCATGGAGAGGAAAAAGGGTATCTTGTAAATTCAAGGGTAGGGCTTGCA